>OU426981.1:83060786-83093286 GCA_911387785.2 Aelia acuminata
TTCATCAAAATTGATCTACGGGAGGGGGGGACTTTACTTAATAAATTTTGTACCATTTTCACATGTTTTTTTTATTTACTCAAAAACGGTTTTAACGATTTTGATCAAACTTGGTATTTGATGTATTTATATGCCCGAGATATGACTGTAAAAATTTCATCAAAATTGATCTACGGGAGGGGGGGGGACTTTACTTAATAAATTTTGTACCATTTTCACATGTTTTTTTTATTTACTCAAAAACGGTTTTAACGATTTTGATCAAACTTGGTATTTGATGTATTTATTTGCCCGAGATATGACTGTAAAAATTTCATCAAAATTGATCTACGGAGGGGGGGACTTTACTTAATAAATTTTGTATGATTTTCACGGGTTTTTTTATTTACTCAAAAACGGCTTTAACGATTAACAAAAATAAGATATGAATGTATAAAAATGTGTGACTTTGGGAAATGATAATTAGCAAAACACGTCAATTTCTAATCTAAGTAAGTTGGTAAGTGAAAGTTGTGTGTTGCGCACACGCACCAGATTTTTTATAAATCAAAATATGTCGATATCCCATTTCGTTGAACAGTTGCTGTGGTTTTAGAATGAAAAATATTTTATTTGGAGACATGGTAGTCTTGAGTTGAGGGTGCGATATATAAATAATATGTATTTGTAAACATACCTTCTAATCTCAAATGAATAAAATAAATAAAGGGTTGTATAAAAAAAAATTTATAAATTTTGTTTTTCATATTTCCTGTCCGTAGTAGCTGCCTGGATGAATAGCTCATCCCTCCCTCCCTCCCTCCCTTTGCTCCCTCATTTTTGAGAGTGGTTGCAGGGCCTGCGAAGGGCTCCCTGGAATCTGCTGATCTAGAAGGGAAGATCTCTTTCCATGGGAATGCCCCTAAAGCCGATCCCATGCTTCGGATTCTTTCCCCTCCCCTCATTTTTCAGTTAGGGATTTCCTCCAAGATACAGTTGTCTCTCTCGCTCTAGATCTTGACCGATGCCTTCCTTCAAGAAGAACACAGCTTATTCAACTATCACGTGTTGAGCAACGTGAGGTCGATGATTGCCGAGTCTGGTACTGATTACGTACATATTCAGAGTTAAATAATAATAAGTTAATTTAATTTATAATACAAACATCCTGACAAATAATGATTATTATTATATTATCATATTACATATTCAAGGTACATATTTATATAATTTTTTTCATGATTAAATACCTTTGCTTCATATTCTATTTATCATGATGGTAATGTATATTAATATGTATCATATTGAAGGTAAGAAATTTACAACAAATATTTTAATAATTACTACGTTTATCAAATTACATTTTTCAAAAATAATAACATTTCTATAACTTCAAATTTCTTTTTTAACTATATGCCTGTTTTCTATTTTTATGTAAAATATTAATTTATTCCAAAACTGCTGTTACTGACGAATGCCAAATGTGCTCTTTATTCAGATTTTCAATATTAATGAATAACGCTTACTAGAAGGTATTTCTTATCTTTTTGATGACACGTCAAAGGTATTGGTTTACTTGTGCCTGTACCAGCATTCTCAAGTACCCACTCACTTCGCCAGCAATAAAGAAGACGTAGATTCTATAATCGTTCGTTCGAAAACAACTTCTCATTTTAGAATTTTTAAGTTATTGAAAGCATTTTAAAAGACATCTTTTTTTATTTTCCTCTTCTCCTTTTCTTTCCTTTTTTATTTATTTATTTTTTTCAAAACTGGCGTACGTAAATAAATAAAATCAATCTCAAAACGTCAGTCAAGAGGACATTATTAAAATTTGTATTTCAAATCTGCTGATATAAATTTTTATATATCTACTGCGACTCTGCTTTCAGTTGTAATTTGTACATTGTTAAGTAAAATTTGAAATAAAACATTTTTGGATTTTTAGACAATTTGTGTAGGATTGAAATTGAAGTCAAACGTATTTTAAACTGTTGTCAGAATACATTCTCATATTTATTATTATTGGAGTTGAAGATTGAACATAACGAATTTTGTATTCATGTGACAAAAAAAAAAAAGTTAAGATCTGGAAAGGCTGTATGCATCCTATAATCCAAAAATTGGTCTATGTAAAATTTAATCCGCTCTTAATTTTTTTTTATTTACTATCCTTTGTTGACTTATTCCTATGCTAATCATTTTATAACCTCGTTGTTCTTACACACCTTGGTAGTTCAACACCTTCAAATGTTGACTTGCCTTAAAATTCATGCCTATTTGAAAAAAATTATTTCTTAGTTTAGTTTCTATGATACCCAACCCAACCCCTCTAGTTCCGTATTCTGTTGCATAATTATCCTTCAATAGTCACTGATGATGACCAGTGAACCTAAAATGCAACTATCTTCTTCGTTGAAGAGTGTCATTACTTACTTTGCATTGCATGTTTCAATGATGTTAACTATCGAATTTATTGAATCAACAATTAGCCATAGGCTTAGGATAACTCCTGGTTTCGATTTTGGGTCCATAAATCCTGGATTAATTGGACAAATTATCGGTCTTGGTTCCAGCCCCCTCGGTTGTAATTCTATCTAATTGGGATTTGTTTACCCGCCTCGGGCCTCGCCCGTCCATTAGCCTCCCGGGCAACGTGCGTTATCGATGAGGCTACGGTGTCCCATCTCTCGGATTTGAGTGTCGGAGTGAACCATCTCAAAATAAATATGTTTCGGGTCGTTCTTGTATGTGTATAAAGTTTCTACTCATATACTTAAATATACACATTTCTCCAAGTTCTGAATGGAAAAATTATGATGTAGTTTTCACTGTTGTTTATTGGACTCGTTTGTTCGGTTGCTGCGGTTACTCCGACCCCTGGCTGGCTGGTTAAATAGCTTGGATTGGCCCAATCGAGTTTAATTGAGGAAGGACGGATGTCAGGTCAAACATGTAACTGGCTAAAATGGAGCGATAGGGCAGCGGCAATCGCCATAGTAGGCCGTCTCAAAGAAGTACTATATAGTAAAGAAAGTTTAATAATGGGTTTTAAAATATCAGACTATTTATGCTTTGATATTCTTACGCAAAAATGAAATGAGATCCAAATGCTCAAACTTTACCGTCTAATTAAATCTCTTACTATCCTAGATTAAAGCTTCCGATCAGAAAACTATATGGGATATGAAATGAAATGAAGATATAGGAAAAAATATATATCATGAAACGCGGAATTTGGAGTTAATTTTGTGGCTCTGGAACACCACCCAACAGTCGAATTCCTGCCGTAATCAAAAATCAAAAATACTTCGCAATACTGATATTGCTCCTTATTTCTTGTCAAATAAAATGGCCTGTTAAGACCTAAATGTTTCCAATACTCGTTTTATGTTTTATGTATCAAGAGACGGATTATTTTTCTTGCTTTCTTAGTCATATCCAGGTAATAAACGTTGAAGTACTAAATTAGATGATTTTTTTAGTGGTCCTCTGGAATATTGTCCTGATGGTTTCATATCAGTTACATTTAAATTCACATTCTGCATATTTTGAATTTCCTAAAAAAAAAAAGTTAACAATATTTTTCTAATGTGGCCAAAATTTCTTCGGAACTAGTGTTCCAATGGTTAAGTAATATTGATTTCATCAAATCGTATAGCGAATTAATTTTTAATATATTTTACATATAGAGGTGAAAACTGATAAGACACAATAAATACAATACGCCCTGATAAAACGCAAGTTGATAAGTTTTTATTTAACTTTTTTTGGATTTATTTTCAATATGTTATTTTCAATGATATTATTGTAAAAAGAGTTGAGGTTGAAAATTGAAATTATTACAGCTGGTATAGGCGGCTTTCAGCTGTCGCTTCTGCTCGCCTAGAAAAACAGCCAGAGATAACCATAAAAAAACATTGTTCGTTGTTAGTGGAGATCGAGGTTTCTCCTAGGAGGCAGCCGTTTATTAGTTTTTATATTTAAGAGTAAGATGAGATTGATTTTAATGTTTTTCCTTGGATTTTAATGTTTTCCCTTAAACATTCTATAGGGTTGCAATGGTTTATTAGAGGGTTTTTTTTATGTCTAGACCATCGATATTTCCATTAATATTGCTTCTATTTTTTGTCGTTATTTATTTATATATATAAAATATATTTATAATAAAGCAATGATGTAATTTCATAGAATGTTTTACATTACTATTATTATTATTGCTAGTTGCAATAATTTTAATGCTAATGCTAATTTTAATAATTATTCATGATAGTTGCAAATATATTACCCTAATGGTTTGCTGTCTCTTCAATACATTTAAAATCTGTTTTACTTATTTGATTATCCGATTCATCTTTTTATTTTTAATGGCCTATTAAAAATGGAAGGGATATATTTGTTTTATGAAATATCGCTTCCGGGCTAAAGGTGTCTCACTCCTAAACGGTTAGGCTAAGGTCGAAGTTGCTTATCGGGCCTGTGCAGTTTGTCGCATGTTGCACGGTTTGCTTCCCGCCCTATCGCAAGGCTGACATGTTGCCATGCCAGGGGAATGATGCATAGACCGACATCATGCATGCCTCCATTCCACTTTCGACTCGTCTAAAATGTCCCTTTGGCGGTGAAACCGCGCCATGTAATAGGATCCGGCCGTAGGATTGACACCTCGTACTTTTTTATGATGGGTGTACACCGTGGAAATTGCAGTTTCCCGAACCCTTTTCCCTCCTTCCTAACACCCCTCTGTTTTCCCACTTTTTCTTCCTCCTGTTTCAGCATTGTTATTAATGCGTCGTCCGTTCGTGATCCCTTTCGTTTTCCTTCCCCTTGCAGTTCTCCTACGCATTGGGAATTGTAAACTGCGGATATTTTATGATAGGTATATTCATATTTTATTTAAAATAATAAATTTTAGATTATAAAAAAAACTTTTGATGCGGGATGGGATCATTCCTTTTCATTTTTTTTTTTTTTTTTTTTTTTTTTTTTTTTTTTTTTTTTTTTTTTTTTTTTTTTGATGTATTTATCAACTACCACTTTATAGTAGAGTAGTGCTAATATTATAGTATCATGGTAATATTTGTCTTATAAGAAATATTAGCTGTCCCTAATGAGAAATAAAAAAGAGTGCAGAATAAAAATGCGTGATCTAATGCTAAAGTAGAACATTTAAATGGATTTCGAGATCGGTTACCTCCGTAAGATCGGTCTGGCTCTGATAATTCAGAATTACATATGAAGTGTAATCGATGCGCTGTTGGCTCGCCTTGATTGATTAATAATGATTAATAAAAACTGCAATACGCATGTCATTTTGTTTGCATATAAATCTAATTATACATATCTTATATACAGATTGATATTATCTATCACAAGGTCATATTTCTGTTTCTATACTTTTTATATTGTATCTTATCAATATATAGTTTAAATCTTAAGTTAGTTGTTTCTGGGTTAACTCTAAAATTTGTAAATAATAAAAATAACTAATACAAATAATAACTTACTTGTTATTTTGTTATTTATAATTTATAAGTAGAATATACTCGTAGTTTGCACATTTTAATTTTAAAAATTAGGTTTCTGAATAAGTATTTAAACTATTACGCTATAATGCCTGTAATATGTCCTTTTCAAGCCGGGATGGCCGAGTGGACAAGGGCGCTTGCAATAGGTAATCAAAGTTAAGCAACGTCCATCGTGGTTAGTACTTGGATCGGTGACCGCTCCATTCGGGTTACCGCCCACCAATGAACGCCACGCAGTCCAAGTCTACCCCCACCCCCGGGTATGTGAGGCCCGTCAGCCTACTGGAGGCGACTCACACCGACCGGGCGTAGGAGTGATGAACCTTCCCCGTGTATCTCATCGAGAATCGTGGTGTGGTTTTCCAGGATGTCAGTGACCGCCCGGAGGTTTGGTTCAAGGACGGTATGCTTCGGGGAAAGAAATATAGGTCCTCGGGGCCTGCTGACTCTGAGCTACCATAATCCTTGGACCTAGACCAGTTTTGTCACTGTCCTTGAACCCGAGAGAGCTGACGCCATCGGTGGGAAGGACACTGCCAAATTGGCCCCAATGGGATTGGTTATGGAGCTGCGGGCAGTCTGCAGCTGCACTATGGTGACCATGTCTTGCAGCAACGTGAGGTTTGGGCTACCCCCTCCAGGCTGTCTGTGCTCCCGCAAGCAAAACAAATGTCTGTAAGAAGACCACACTGCGCGGCCAAAGGTCTCATTAGGCCTAATGCGCCAACAGGAAAAAAAAAAAAAAAAAAAAAAAAAAAAAAAAAAAAAAAAAAAAAAAAAAAAAAAAATGTCCTTTTCAAACCATCCGAAACTAGT
This sequence comes from Aelia acuminata, assembly GCA_911387785.2. Lineage (NCBI taxonomy): Eukaryota > Metazoa > Arthropoda > Insecta > Hemiptera > Pentatomidae > Aelia > Aelia acuminata. Next base: position 83,067,110 of record OU426981.1, read on the forward strand.
TTTAACGTAATAATTTAATATTTTAATTATAAGAAATTTTATATCTTAATTGATGGGACAAATGGTATAAATTATAATTGACTACGTCATGACGTAGTCAATGACGCGTTAGTTATTTTTAAATAGAGAAGTAAGCATCCTACTTCCTCTATGATATTTTTTCTTTCTTTATTTTATAATATATATTGCGAAGTTTCAGATCTTATTGTCCTTTAGCATTCACTCAAAAATGCTAATATAGTGAGAAAAATATTATAATCACACATTTTAGGCTTGATAAGGACAATAAGATCAGAATTGAATGTCACAATTTGGATTATGAAATGCACAAAGAACAAATTTTTAAAGAAAGTTGGATGTTTATTTCTAAATTAAAAACAACTGGCATAATTTTAGGATCATCCAATGAAACAAAATTAAGAAAAGAGGAAGAAGAATTTAATCTAATATTGTCTGCCAGCTTTGATCTTGATTTTATGAATATATCATTAATCGGGTTTCTCAAAGGGTCCCTGTAGAAAAGCTTTCCTTCAAAAATATAACAATAATAAATAATATAACAATAAATATAAGCGGGAAGGGAGAGTTATCGACCCCAGCCAGTGAAAAGGTGCCCCTGGAGTGGTTTTAGCCTCATTGTGGGGTTTCGGTTGCCTGGAGAGGCCTTGTTGGTCGAGGAAAGATAAGCAGGAAAACGACAGATGTTTCTACTAAATCGGTATAACGCACACAAAGATCTCTTTTCATTCTATTTTCTCTTCTCGAGCACCCTTTCTCCTCCATACGGTACTGTGTACTATACCCACATGGTTAAAACGAGTATGTAAATGATTTCAAAGTGTCAGACATTACTCACCCAACTGACCTTATAGTAGGTACTATTCATACATGGGATATTTATTGTGACTGTCAGTGAATGATAAGCTTAATGATCGATTACTTACTTAACAGTTATTAATTGAAAAATCATTAAATGCCGAGGTACTTGTTAAATTATTAAACCGAATAAGGAATGTGTTCGTGACCTTTTTAATTGCTAGGATTCGGATCTAAATTAGGCAGTTAAGCTTGTATGTAAATAACAAATATTATGACTATTATCTGAATAATTGTATGTGTAACTCAGAGACTGATTACAAGCGATTTATGTATCGTTATAGATATACCTGAAAGGTTCGGGATCCGGATTTTACCTTTTTAGTATTTTTCAATTATGTCTCTGATGTTTGCTCTTTTAAATTGAATTTTACGTTCACCATTTCTAAAATGTAAATAAAAAACCGTAACCATCCGACAAAAATAGAAAAAGTATGGACAGTAATGTGCAAGGATTCCGTTTACATACTTCGTTATGTTTTTTAAAGGAACATCTCACTGGAACATTAGCATAACGTAATATCGTCTGCAGACACTTTTTACTGTAACAGGAACAACTCTATTTTCGTAGTTCCACCCAAAGGTTAGAGATACTGATTTTTGATCTTTTTATTAATGCGTGATATCTTCCTCTTCTGTACTTTTTGTTTTGGCAGTCTGGATTACTTTTTTTTTTAGCAGCCATATCATGCAGACAAATCTGTGTGTCTAATTGCACTTCTGAATTTACATTAAAAACTTTAAATTTTATCTCAAGCTTGCTCATCCGGAACTAGTAGAAGTTAACGGTTCGGATCCCCGACCAGATTGTAGTGCAAAGCGTGCTGCGATGTTTGGCAGATAATGGTCCTAACTCAGTTTTAACACTTAACACCTCCCTGACATTGTGAATTTCTCTTTCTTACCAGGGCGAACTATGATGTCACACTGGAGGGCAAAGTGTCTGTTAACTGCGTCAGTTAAGCTTTTGTTCATTTTTCGAGACATTTGGTCAAATTTTAGACGATGAGGTCATAGTTTATTAATTTACAGTTACAATATTGACCATTTTATTCTTAGGAAAGACAATTGTTTGTAGTAAAATGAAGAAGATGGATCTAGGATAGTAGTTAGTAAATTACCTTTATTCCCGAAATAACAAAAAATGTTTTCACTTCCATTTCTCGAGACCAACCTAATTAGACAATAGGTAGGATAATTATATATTCAGTTTAATTTTACAGACTGGAGTAGATTTGGATAAAAATCAAGTCTATACTTAGTATATTAAAATTGCCAGGTTAGTGAATGTGTGCGATGTTAGGAGGATCTCGTGTGAGGCTGTTCAAGAAAAGTTTCAGGTTAAATCGAAACGATCTTCACCTAGTTAACCTTCCGTAAGTAGGTAGGTACTTACTGCTTCCATGTGCCCAGTGGGTGCTGTTTTTAAAAAATATTTTTATTTAAAATATTGATATTAAAAATAATTTAATTTAACATCCAGATATTTTATTTAGTCTTTCTTTCTAAACTAAGATTGCTACTTAAGCCTGAGTAAAACTTGTAGGTATTTATTAATACTTTACTTAATATATTTTAATTAATAGCTTGAATAAGTATTCTTCCCTAACCGTTGGTACACTTTTATCCTAGATGTTGGGATAAAACAACTTATTAAACTTTAGCCACAAACTGATGTCAGAGACAGCTATTGATTCTGATTCGCCCGATTCTTCGCCTTCCCCTCCTTCCTCCCCCCACGAGGAGATGCTTGTCGAACTGGTGGTGGTTTGATGACAGTAATTTGATTCCTCGGGTTTCCTTTGCTCTTAATCAAGAGTTGGGATCGGATGTCTCCCCGCCCCGATGCTAAGGCGACCCCTGGATTTAACTTTGCCTCTCTTCTTATTGCTCCTTGGGCATTCTCCTTCTTATTAGCGGTTGAGTTGGTCCATGATCCCCTAGTCGGGTTTCCTTCCATGGCTCCTCCTCTCTGCTGAAAAACAAGGAAAATTATCTGTCAGAGAAGGAAGAAAACAACAAAAATTACTTTTGCTCCACCATTTATTTTTTTTATTGAATGGAAGTAGGTCAACAAATCATAACTTTATCATTGGAGAGAAAAAGTAACCAATATTAATAGTATTAAGTCGTGAAAACGATTGGTTTATCAAACATATCGTCGTTGATACAGCAAAAGGTCGTATGTCAGTAATTTTCGATTTTTCGATTGTATTGGATTTTTAATCAAAACGAGTAGCCCTGGGATCCTCTATGTCCCCCTAAAAGACGACATAGGTCACCGACCAATAGAAAAGAAAGATCATATACATTAAAAAAAATATTCGAATTTCAGTATTCGCTTGGTCATTAACACGTTCACGCCGGCGTGTACCCACCGGCTCACACTAAACTGCCGCATCGGACACTATTCAGTCACAAAACTTTCAACGACGATGTAAAGCGAGGTAGGATTGTATTGTTTATTTTATTAATGTTGGATTTTCAATACTGCATAATGCCATTGAATAACTCCCATCCGATAGAGCGAAAATCATTAAGGTAAGCCGCCAGTGGGTGAGAAGCATGACTTACAGCCCAGGTTTGAACTTGTTAATCGTGAGTGACACCTGCCTCGAAGGAAAATTTAAACTCTAACACAAAAAAAATTTACATAGGAATATAGTAACACAAAAATGAAATGAAAAAAAAAAATGATTTTTTTGTTCTCCTGAAAATTAAGCTGTTAATTGACATACGACCTTTTGCAGTATCACCGACGATATCGTCACTACCATGCTTAAGTAACGAATTTGCAACTAAAAACCTATACACATTCGTTACTTATAACATGGTGGTGACGATATGTAGTATTTAGGTTGACGGTATGTAGTTATAGGTCCTATGATTTCCAGTGGGGTCCTTTTCGACCACAGACAAATAATGTAGCAACCCTCCTCAAAAAAAATGTAAAGTCGTAAAAAAAAAATTCAATTTACAAAAAACCATGCGCAGTCCTAAAAGTTTATGTTACAGTAAAAGTCAGAACCATCCTATTTATGAAGGTTATTGGTATCATCAGAAATAAGACTCAGTTGGTAATAAATGAATTCAGTATAATATGGCAGTAATATTCACAGTTTTCAGCAGTTAATGTATATTTTATTGTTTGTTTTTTCTCGTAATCGTTAGAATGTCAATATTTCAATATGTTCTAGAAATATTTGAAATAATATTGATATAAAGTGACACATCGATTAGCCTTATTTCAAACAGTAACAAAGAAATCTGGATTTCGAGATAAACAAACTCTGATGTTATCAACAAACTTAGATTATAAGTATTAATTATAAAAGTATAAATTATGTATGGAAAAAATTAGTATTGTAATTTAAATTAGATAATCTTCCATTTCGACACTGAAAAATGTCAAAATTTGCCATTTGTGATTGATTCAGATATTAAAGTATAACATTCCATAGTGAATCATTAAAATTCTTGTACACTGAAACTGAAGGAGGAAGGACGACTTAACACGACTTTGCGGTTATGAAGTATAAAAAGAAATTATAGGCTATATGTATCAGCGGAACACTAATATATATATATATATATATATATATATATATATATATATATATATATATATATACATATATATATATATATATATTATATTTAATATTAAGTATATTAATAGAATATATAAAATTTATATAGTATTCCGAAACCAGCCAAGTCCAAATTCCAGTTTTTTTTATCCTTTTAATATTTATTCTACTATCTTTCGAATAGCTAATTTTAACTCCAATTGGCAAGCTGTGAAAAATGTCTAAATATGGGTTTTCGGAATTCTCCGTGTCTTATTTGTTGCTCACTAAATACAGAATTTAAAATTACATATTTCTGCAAGTCACTATTTAGTTAGTTGGGATGACTCTAGTATTGGTTCGGTTGCTTAGACACCATCTGTTCAAATATGGGAAGGAAATATGATAGTCTTTCTTTTTAACAAGTTTCGTGGTAGATAATTAATATGTTACGTGATAGCTATTTTTTTTTTCTATACTCTTTAGCCCATTCAATTATCCAGCCATAGTCTTGAAGATTACTAAATTGAGGAACAATTTTGTGTACAATAGGAGCTATGTAGTAACCTAATTTTATTATTTAATGTCTAGCGATTGATGAAACTTTACTAAAACTATCGTATCCGTTTGTGGGCGCCAGTGGCAGTTTTGATTAAAGCGTGGTACGCTAAAAAAACTTCAAGACCTAGAAGTTAAAAAAGGCACGATTCGAATTCCGCCACGGCATTTTAGAGTTTACCGACTCCTAACTAGGCAGCGCTGGTGTCGGCGCAGTGTATCTGGAGGCGCAGTGTATCTGGAGGAGTTAATGAAGAGAATTTCACCTAGAAGCAAGCCCCGGAATGGTGAGGCCCTCAGCCTACTGGCGGTTACTCACACCGAGTGGTAGTAGAAGTAATCGTTTCTCGTTTTCCAGGATGTCAGTAGCAACCTGGAGTTTGGTACTAAGACGGTCTGCTTCATGAAAAGAAATGCATGTCCTCGGGGCCTGCTGATTCTGAGCTGCCGTAATCCTTGGACCTAGACCAGCCTATCACTGTCCTTGAACTCGAAAGAGCTGGCGCCATCGATGGGAAAGGCACTGCCGAATTGGCCCAAATGGGGTTGGATATGAAGCTATGGGCAGTCTGCCGCTGCACTATTGAGACCATAGCTTGCAGCGACGTGATTTTGGCCTTAAATTTAAGAATTTAAAATTGAAAACTAAATGGATTTATCCAATTTTAAAGTAGACTCCTATTGCGATTTACTAATAATTTTCACATTATTAATACGATTTGTAGTTTTATCTTTCTTTATCTTCGTCGTCAGTTCTTTCTTTATTTGAAAAAGTGAATTTCAGGTTTTTAAAAGTGGATAATAAATATAATTTTAAAAGAATTTCGCCAATGTGAGTTATCCCATTGTGCACAAATGGTAGATGTTTTTTTTTTTACCGTTCTGCTTTGTTAGTGACTATGTAAAAAGTTGTATTTTTTCCATCTATATGTTAAACATGTTTGGCAAGTAAGTGAAAGTGGTGAAGCGGGGAAGACACGACTGCTTCTAATAAAGGACTACGCGTGGGTTGTTATTGACTCGAACAGAGATCTATTGATGGCTCGGATCGTGAGTAGAAAGTGTCCCCCCTGCCTTCGGATCCCACACTTTCTCTCATTATTCCCTTCGTTTTGTTCTTCTTTCTTCCTCCTCCTCATCTCCTCACCTATGGGGTGTCACTCCGATGACACCTGCGTTTTGTTTATTCATTCAGGATGCGACGCTCGGATCTAACGAGGCGAGTTTGTCTCGACATGTCGATTATTATTCAAGGATGTTTGTCCGCTTTTGTAATGGCATGTATGTAAATTGATGAATATTTATATCATTCCTAATTTCGTTGAAATGGGGTGTTTTAAAATAGATTGGGTCTTTTATTTACTTTATATTCACTTTCCACTGTATTAATTTGTATAAAGAGAAATTACTGATTTTTAAAACAAATTGTAATTCTAGTTTTAACGAAAATACAATTTTAATTCCTCTGAGTTAAAATAATTAAATTTGACTAATATAAGTTTTTATTAAGCTTTCATTTAAAGACTATGTATTACAAAGCTTGAAAAACCTAACTAAATGCATGTTACAACTTTTTTTCATTTTTCCAATTTTTACTTTTATCTCGAAAACTGCTTCAACTCTAGATTAAACTCTTAAAAATTATAAGCATACTCTATTAGGTAACTGTTTTAATCTTATTCTAATAATCCAATCAGGGCTTAGTAATTAAAGGAGTGATAATTAGTAATAAAGTTCAAGATAGGTTTCATGAATTACGAAAAATAATGACCGATATTTAACGTGGTTATAAATTAAGACTCTTTTGGATGTAAAGTATATGTTCCCATGGAATTCAAATATAAACAAAATTATTGAGATTCTAGATTTAGATTTAGGTCTCATAATCACGTGTGGCCTTTTGCCTGATTGTGAAGGACTGAGATCTAAACAACTTAACGCATTTAGTATAGGGTTTAGTAGCCATGTAATAGTATTATTAGTTTAAAAATACAAAAGAATATAAATATACAATATAGGTACACCCTGAGTCTCCTGGATGACCAGCGCTTGGTTATGAACGTAATTATAATTATTAAAATAAATTCAAGTAATATTCAAGTAACACAGGTTTATTAATTTTGAGTAATATTATTTAGTTTATTAGTGTTCTTAAAATTATCTTCTATACCGAAAGTATAGTCTTGATTTACGTTTGTTTGGTGGAATGCATAATTTATTTTGATTCATCTATATTTACGAGTATAGAACAAGAAATTATTAATATGTTCATTATTTTGTTAGTTGCATATTCTAAGGAAATGTTTTTATTTTTGATTGGAGTATTCAAATCACCGATATTCTTGAATAAAAATTATATTTTAACAAGTAATGTTTTTCATGTTCATAAATGCTATGTTAATATTTAATGATCTGTAATAGTCTGACTTTTCCTGTCAATATTTTACATATTTTTTAGCAGTATTCTTTCATTAAATTATACCAAGCTTGTATTTAACTGGTTTGGTTTTATTTCCCAGCAAATAGAATGAAACATAACCCTGCAATAATTAGAAGTGATATCAACTTTAATAGTGGTGAGTGGCTTGCGGCTAATCTATATAATCATGTTTTTTTTCCTATCCAGTTTTTTCTTTTCTTTTTCCTAATACTGGTGGATCTCACGCTTTTATGACGCAAATGGCCTCGAAAATGAAACTGTTTTAAATAATCAGTTGAGATCCTCGTTGATTTAATTTAAAAATTAAAAAATGTACTTCGATTAATTATAAAAGCTTTTAAGGAGAACTGTTAAAAAAAAAAAAGTCTGTAGAGTTTAACATAATCAATGATGATAAAGACATCAATGATAACTTCACAAAAAACAAAAACCTTAAACGATTTCAAACTGTGTTAGAACATTAACTAAAACCAATTAATAAAATTCATTTTATGCTCTATATTTTTTTCTAATTCTTCCCTTTAATCATCATATACCATATAACGCAAACAATGGAAAAAAAAAAAAACTGAAATATTACAGCATGTAATTTGTATAAGAAAATTCCTTAACGCCAATCTTACAGCCATTTAACATTAGTCATTAGTATTTGATGTATTATTTTTTTTTTTTTTAATACATCATCTTAAATTACTCAAGATTTGAGCGTGCCATATTTGTTCTAACCTGCTTTAAAATAGTAGTTGGAGATTTTAATCGTTAAATAGTTGAACATTTCGATACATAATCTATATAAATAAAGTTGAAATTCTGTTTGTTTGTTCTTTATAGAAATCCATACCGTTTGTCCTAAATTCTCCAAATTTCGCTCAGTGGTTCTTTGATACCAGGTGCGAACACCCGTCCATATTAAAATTGCATAGCTTCAGCCAATCTCTGGGTATATTCTTTATTGTTATAAAATTCGTCATGATCTCCCTTTACAATGGTTTTTTTTACGAAATCGACCGTTTGAGTCGAAAAGACGGCCTTAAAATTCATTTTATAGATTTTGAAGAGGCCAACAAGGCCCGGTAAGACCGTCCCTTGGCAGGCGTCGAGTTCTGGGATTTTTAAACCATATGTTTTTTTTTTTTAACATTACAATACGTTTATTTACATGTATGGTGAATTTATTTTTTTATAAATGCCTCCAAAGAAGCGAGCTTCAATAGGAGTAGTGAGCTCAAAAGCCAAAAACCAACTTCAAATACGAGCAGCTGAAACTCTCGACGAACATCAAAATAGGATTGAACAACAGAGGCTTACACAGGCAGAATCGCGGGAAACTGAGTCTGCCCAGGAATACGAGGCCCGCCTTGCGCCACAGAGGCTTGGGCAAGCCGATTTGCGAGAAGCTGAAACTGCAGGGCAATATTTCTGTTTGTTTGTTTGTACTTTATAGAAATCCATACCGTTTATCCTAAATTCTCCAAATTTCGCTCAGTGGTTCTTTCATACCAGGTGCGAACACCTGTCCATATTAAAATTGCATAACTTCAGCCGATCTTCAGCTGATATTCTTTATCCTAATAAAAATCGTAATGATCTCGCTTTACAATGGTTTTTTTACGAAATCGACCGTTTCATTAGAAAAATTAAATTTCCCGGGTGAAACCGGGACTTACAGCTAGTAATAATATATGTTCTTCCTATTATGAAGTAATCTGTTATTATTTTTATGGCTTGTACCACTTCTATTGCATTAAAATCGATAGCATTTTATCGATACAAATAGTTTATGACTGTTACAACTGTACGGTAATAAATTTAATGGATAGTGGTAATAAAAAACTATTATAATCGTAATATTTCGTTATTATACATAAAAAATATCAATTAACTTAATACGTTTTATAAAAATAATAAAATTGAGTAAATGTAAACAAATAATGACTGGACAGTGCGAGAGGTTAGACGGGACTGGGTGAAAGGATCGAGTCTGCTCCGTTAGCGGCCACTTTCACCGGCCCATCCTCTGCCCCACTGACATCCTGTTCCACTTTTATTGCGTTCTTCATTTATTTTATTTAAATGTATTAATGTTATGTGTTAAATGTGATAGTAGTATTAAATCTAACTAAATACAGTAATTTTTTTGTTGTAGCTATTATATTTATATGCATTAAATTAGCATTTCGTCGTTGATACTGCAAAAGGTCTCGTATGTCAATTAACAGCTGATATCCAGGAGAAAAAAAAAATCATTTTATTTTCATTTAATTTTTTTAGTTGTTTTTTTTTGTTTGATTATCGATATAACCATAAACATTGTTAAATAATTTATTTTTTTGAAGAGAAAAGATTTGGCTCCGCCGGGAGTCGAACCCGGGTCTCCTGCGTTACATGCGAGGATGCTAACCACTACACCACAGAGCTCGGCTCAAGGCAGAGCAAATCCTTCCTCTTGATATGTTCGACTCCCGGCGGAGCCAAATCTTTTCTCTTCAAAAAAATAAATTATTTAAAAATAATTTAAATGGTGGTCTGCCACAAATTAAGATTAGATTAATTAAAATAAACATTGTTATTATATTCCTTTGTAAAACTTTTTTTTGTTAGAGTTTAAAATTTCCTTACATGCCGGTCTAACTCAGGATTAATGACCAAGCGAATCCTAAAATTCGAATATTTCTTTACTTCCTCTTTTATATTTACCGATGACATACTTCGTCTTTTAGGACCCTAGAGCTACTCGTTTTGATTAAAAATCCAATCAAAACGTAAAATCGAAAATTTCTGACATACGACCTTTGCAATATCATCGACGATATTGTATATTATTTTATTTTTTTCTGCTCGACTAAAACAATTCTATACAAGACCTTGAGAGGGAGTAGCATTGATGTAAGAGTGTGGTTATCACTTATTATTTCTTGACATATGTCAGAAATAAATTGGTTGACTTATCTACTATTTAATAGGAAAAATGAACACATTGGATTTAAAATCATCTATACATGTGTATATATTTAGTGAAAAATATATTATGTGCAGATGAATATAAAGTCTATTAACTAAAAACAGTTAATTAAATACATGTTGAGTTAATTAATACATGTGTGCATCTCACTGCTCTTTTATTTCTTGTTCTATTAAATGTTGACTTCTTTTTCCTTCCTCCATTTCATGAATCACCTTATCGTTAATTTTCATAATATTCATAAAATTCGTAAATATTTTTCAAATTTTACAAGATATACTGCTAACTGCATCCCTACTGAATAACCAACGATATATATAACAACCAAGAATTTGTATTTTATATATGTACAGTGTTTATAAAATAATAATTTAATGCTTCTTATCTCTTTGATTGATTGTTTGCGTAACATTGTTTGATAAAGAAGGATCATATTACCGCCAGGAAAATAAATATGAAGGGATAGGGATTGGGTAGTCTGTGTATATGTATACAGAGGACAATCCGAAATAGGGTCCGCGCGAGTTATTTGCGCTGGGGCGTGTAAGTAAACCGCGGGATCCGGGTATACACAGAGTAAGAGGGCCGGCAAACAGAATGCGCACAAATAGAATCCTCCGCGCATCGCACAAATAACTCTAACTGCTTCGCAAGGGGAAGAAAAAAAAAACCTGCTCTTTCTAATTTATTGGTATTGCCCCCGAAGGAAAACAAGAGCTCGTGCGGCGGCCTAATAAATGTCCCTGTGTGGTATTTAAGGAATAAACGTTATTCATTGCCCTTATCTCTACCCTACCGCCCTATGAAAAGTAAGCACAACTTTACCTAAGGCACCTTATAATATTAAAGTTTTTTAAGGGCTCCCTCCCACTTTCTAAGAGATGCTCTCGGGGAGAATTTATTCTTTAATTTTAGTATTAACTTCCCCTCGCAAATCTCGTGGAGAATTTAAATCTCCCTAATACACCTCCCTCTTACATATTCATTTGTTTGTTCCGGAAGGCCGTTACATAAAGTCAGGTCGGGAGTATTTCCTCCATAAACCAATGTAGATACACAGAATACACAATATTAACATAACAATGTACGGAATCCGATGCCAGCAAGTCTCCCCTGAGCCTCTAACTTTTTTTTTTTTTAATCTATTCTGTTATTTAAGTTTCATGTTTATTTTGCTTTAACAATATAACATGGCAATACAAACTTTTCCAACTATTCTGGTTTTTCACTCCCAGTTTCCTAAATATTGAAGGCGTGATAAGATAGTATTCATCCCGGAGGTCGAAAATTTTGATTTACATATAAAGAAACCAACTTTTTTTCATGCCTATCTGTGATGAGAATATTACCACCATATATATAGTCTACAACCCTTACGTAAAATATTTTTCTACGAAAAATGTGTCTTTTTTCATAGAATTTTTTTAATCTTCTGCTATATTCTAAACTATTTATCTATCATTTCTGATTGCTTAGGTCATTCTGCCATCCAAAATGAGTTATATCAAAATCACACCAACAGCTACTACGTTATCGCCATCAAATGATGTATTCATGTTTAGTTTAAAAAATATCCAGTCGACCATTCAATTCAAATGTATTATCCTTGGGCTCTTAACCCTCTTGCTCCCCGGGTTCATGTTATGCGGCAGCTGATTATTTATATATTCAATTGTATCAACTGCAACAACCGCCTTTAAGCTCGGAATTTATAGGCCACATCACATCCTTGAGTAACTTCGATTCAAAAATCAGGGCTTCCATACCGAGTAGGTACTGAACCTAAGTACCTTCATCGGTTGTAGTTATGCCTGTTTATTAATAATTTGCCTTTTAAGTACTCAATTTTCGTTTCAACAATTTTTGGCGGAATAGTCCTGTTAGATATAAGATATTTATTGTATGAATGTGTAGAGTAACATCAAATTTTAAGCCAAATTCCATTTTTCATTATAGTCTATCTTCTTTTCACTAAAGTACTATTTGTTAATTTAAATTTTTCTTCTATTATGACGGACGTTTTTAATTTTGCTAATTTAAAGCCGTTAAAGAGTGACTGACTATCTTGGAAGTCGTATATTATTTTTTTTAAATCTTTTTATTTCTCTCTCCAGGAGCTTAGGTTTACATAAATATGTATTACATTGGAGACATGTTGCTTACATGTTCCTTGATGATGTGAGGTTACAAGTAGTATAATGGGGATGGGAATGGAAGCCTACATCTCTGTTTTGGCTCCCTTTCACAACTGCCTATTGATTCCTCCCTGCCATTGTGTAACTGCAGCACTACCGCCGCTTCTTCCTTTTCAAATGCAAATCCCTTTTGATTTACGACATCCGTTCTCTAATATTTTTCTTCTTTTTTTCTAAACTACGTATTAATTTTCGTTTTTAATATGAGTAAAAAAAAGATATTCGTAGAAGAGGGTGTTTTCTTATTAATTATCATATTTTGCATATGGACTTGAGACGTTTTTGTTTCATGGATCGATTGAGGATCGAACGTTTTCAGATTTTATATGCGTATCGATGCAAGGAATTTGAGATCCCCTTTTTGACTAATTATCCAAACAATTGACTGGCTTAGGAGCTTATGGCTATTTATAGAAGTAGAGATCTACTACTTTTTTTTTTTATGCTTAGCTTCGGTTTAGTTCCTGTAAAATTATAGATAATTAAAACATTATTTTCCTCTTAAAATCATACAATGATATATTCACATATGCAAATTGTGTTTTACTATATTACAATCTACATTAAGTTTGTTTGTTTGACGTCACTTTATGCCAGTAAGCCTAATCAAATAATCCTACAGTGGGAGTCATAAATTTTGCCTATCCAGGTATAATTGGGATAGGGATCTTTAACGAGTACCTGACATCGTACATTCGGGACCCTTATTTTACGCCCTATCGGAAGGATGGTATTGCCAAGGAATTTTTACTGCGTATTAAAAATCCTAGGGCCCAATCCTAGGGCGTGAGATGCAAACCCGCGACCTTTAGTGTTGTAGGCTATTTATTATCTTAGCCACTATACCACAAGTGACCCCGCCTACATGTAGTTTTTCTTCTTGATTGTTTACAAAATTAAGATCGTAGCACATGGTCGTGTTTTATTTTGGAAATATATAAACATGAAGGATTTTTTAAATTTATCCATTTATCCATATGTTTCTTTATCTACTTATGCACACATATTTTAATTTTACTTTATAGTTTTATCATTTCATTATTTAATATTATTTGTTCTAAACCAGACGAAAGTAGCTGGATTCGTACATTTCCATTTATGGTAGGTCACGAAGTGTCCCGGAAAGTAATGGTCTTTTCTTTCTTTATTGAAAACTATATAATAATTTGATTTTGAAAAATTTGATTTGACTGAAAGTCAGATATGCATACTTGCTAAATCACTAAGAAAAAAATCGTGTTGTTTCATTAAACATTATTAAAGATTTTTTCATTAAATATTTTTCAAGTTTGGTAACATATTTTTGAAAATAAGCTTAGTAAAAAAGTACATCTATGTATTAATATATTAAATATTTCTACATATAATATATAATATATAAAAATATTTCATATATAATTATAAAAATATTAAATATGAAAATATGTATTTTTTTTAAGGGAGGGGGATGGTCTCATTAGCATAAAATTTGTTTTTTAACATCCCCGTGTGTTGATTCATTCAAAATGTTTGGTAACGCGCCAGGTTAATGAGGATTTCTTAATATAATATCTGTCCTATCAATTAAAAAAAATACATCTAAAATAAATTAATTTACTTTACTTGTTAGCTTACCCCCAACCTTGTTTTTATGTAAATGTTTAATCCAGTGCTTTTATTATTATTATTTTAAATGTTAGTTCCCCTCATGCTGATTTACGCTTAGTTTATTCAGCTTTAAGTCTTGTTGTGGGGTCTAGTATATATTAACTTAATTTAGCAAGAAAGTTTTCCCAGTATTAATTATGTGTGTGCGTGTATTATAATTAAGTATGAAGTTTCCGCTTTCTGACTTCAGCACCTGTCAGTTTCGAGAAGTTTGGGTTTTCTTTGACGGTTAGTTTCGTTTAAGCGGTTTGGACAATCCTTTCGTCTTTAGGTTCATTACGTGGGCTCCATCATTAGTTTTAATCCTGCCTTTCTGTATCTAACTCAAAGGAGTTTTACACTATCGAATTATTTGCATCCTTGGCATAGCTGTGTTGTTTGATTTTTGATCTAATCTTCAACCTAGTTAAGAGTTCATTTCATTTTTTTTTTAAACACATTTAAAATTTTTTTAAAAATATTTATAAACAAAAACACACACCTACTATTTTCGTGTTTACTGGTCGGTCAATGAAGTGGACAGAGGCAATTAAAAGAACTTCTTGACAGTTGTTTCTTCCTGCATCAAAAGTTATTCCCAAATTTAACAATTTTAATTTTGAATTTAAACATTTTTGAATATTCTTCGATTAGTATTATGTTACAGCGTGAATGCTTATCACCATTTATATTAGAACATTAAATAATCTTTCGTACGCCTTAGAAATTTAAATGAATATAAAGCTTGGTTCCTGGTTCGTGCCTTGTGATTTGTGAGCCTCATTGTGCCTAAAAATGATTGTTTCGTGCACACCCTCACAATGCTGCTTTCTCTCTGCTCTTATTTGATCCAGGATTTTTTAAATAATAAGAAGCAAAATCTGAGTAAAACATGGATTTAATTATCTTCATATTCTTCAAAAATATTATATAATTCATTTAATAGGTTGCCCGCGCGAATCAAGAAGAGATATGCACAATAACCATGAAGTACAGTTAATATAGTTCATAAATGAATGAACGAAATTTATTTTAAGGGATTGTAATTATATTATAATTTTAGGTCCACGATATTATTTAAAGTTATGGAGTAAGGGATCCCTGTGATAAAAAACCTACATTTTTTTTTTCAATAAATGGCAACATTTTTATAATTTTCGAGTTTACGCGTTTGTTAAATTTCGGCAATTGAACATGATACTACCCTAACAATAATAATACTTAATATTACTATTATCGTTATACAAACCCTTCCTATTTTATTTTTAAATCTAATTCTTCATGAACATTTCCAGGCAGTGGTTTAATTTGCTAAACCTACATTTCAAATACATTTAACCTTAGAAAATGAAAAGACGTAGTTTTTTTTTTTTTAATCACTTTGTAAATTTTATCTTTAATTTATTTCATATAATTCAAGTATATTTGGGAGAAATGTACCAGAAATTGTACAGTTCCATACATCATTCGTCACGAAAGGTAATTCGTACTTCGTAAATTTTTTTTTCTCAGTTCTAAACTACTTGGTTATTGTTTCAATGTATGAATATTGATATTGAACATTTTTATCTTCAATTTTTCGTTTAAGGTTTACTGTAAAATTATTTCTATCTTTAAATAGCTGTAGAAAATTTTTGATTGTGAAAATTCAAAAAATAACAATAATAAAATAAATTAAAAAAAGGCTTTTTAAACTTAAAACGAATATTCATTTAATTATATCAAAGGGAAATAATGAACAAATATCTTCGATCTAAAAATTGTAAGAGATTGTTTATATGAAAATAAAATAAACTGTTTTGTTTCTGTTACCGCAAAAATCTTCTCTTTCATTGCTATCTACGCCTTGAATCTGAAATAAATATATATTTAATATAGAATATAAAAGATACATAGAAAAAAATTTTTTTATCCTAACACTGATGCTCTTTTGGGCAAGCCCCATTCATTTGGTATTTAGACTGTTTATTCAGTGAAAACATCTCTCCCCCCCCCCCCCCTAGCATAATTAATTATACCAAACAGAAAGCGACTTTTTAAAAGGACTTTTGATCTTTATATTAAATTTAATTTCATTCATTTTGCTTATTCTAAGGGATTAATTTTTTTTTAATTACTTAGATGTGTGATCAGTTTAGCCCCTTTAGTAAATGGTCCCTTTAATCACAATAATATGATTCATAACAGGACTCTAATGTGAGTGAATTACTAACTTCGTATCAATGCAAATATATACTTTTTTTTTAATAAGTTAAATAATTTGTTTCTATTAGTCGTTGTTTCTATATATGTCGTATCCAGTGTTGTGATGTTAAAGTTAATGTTATAGTTCGTAAGTTCTTAATTATTGTATTGATAAGTACTGTT
Organism: Aelia acuminata; assembly: GCA_911387785.2. Taxonomy (NCBI): domain Eukaryota; kingdom Metazoa; phylum Arthropoda; class Insecta; order Hemiptera; family Pentatomidae; genus Aelia; species Aelia acuminata. The sequence goes on from OU426981.1 coordinate 83,083,703, forward strand.
ACTTTTATTGTTAATACCATTTTTTTTGTTGACTGATATTAATAAATTGATTTTTTATGTTGTTGTGATGAGGTATCCACAAATATTCTATTGGTGTTAAAAGCTATTGTCAATATATGAATTAATTTTAACTTTCAGATCCGCTTAAATTGTTAACAATGTAGGGATATGATTTTTACAGACGTTGAGATTCCTATTGAAACCTTGAAAATTCTTACTTTCCATGATAAACAAAACATCATCCTGTGAAATTTAAAATTTATGTAATTTAAAAATTTTTAATTTTCATCAGCAACGAGTTTTTATTTTGTAAAACTAGTTATTTAATTACAAAATAATTTTAGTCACTTAGCATTAAATCTATGCAACATTTTTATATTATACATAAACGATTAAAATTTTTATCTATTTATCCGATTTCACTTTTTTTGAGACCTGTATTTTTTTAAAAAAATTAATCGTCATCTCTGCTGCGTTTTGATAATTTTACAATGAGTATATAATTTTCTTATCTAGCCATTGCAGTTTCCATAAAGCGGGTCGAGTTATACGTTAGGTCCATTTTAGGCATAGATAACTAAGCAAGTTGGTCAGCACCTTAGCGGTACACAATACAGTTGTAATTAATGAACCAGTCAAATTCCGCAAAGCCCATTAGTATGGAGGAGCCTATTTATGCTGTGAGTGAAAAAAAATAAAAATAATATTAAAAAAATTTAACGCTGACGTAAAACTTTCCTTGTTGAACGCTGAGATATTTTATTTCATTCTTTAAATAATTGATGTTCTACGGATCATTTTTTGTACATAAAAAAATATTCAAGATTTGTTTATTTATTTTTTGTAAAGGCAATGATACCTTGATAAATAAATTAGGTTATCCTTGATAAATAAATGAATAAATTTCATTATTAACGATGTTTTGAGAAAGTAAATGTTTTTTTACTTTACACTTTACTTATTATTTGCACCTTTAAAAATGTTATAATCGTTAATTTATATGCTATACATAACAGTATTATACACAATACTGAAGCTACGACTTTTGATGGATTAGGTATCAACCGAAGGAGAATTTTGATCCTAAAATTTTTCCGAAAGCTTAAATAAATACTTCGAAGTTTTCAACAGGGAAAATATTGTTTTACATATTTAAGGAAGCTGTTTTTTTTTGTTCTGTTAGAACTTTGCATTTTGAATTCCTAAAAATGAGCCCTTTTTAGAATTTTGTAGATTTAGTTCTATTAATACTTGCACATAGCAAGTTGAGAAAGAAGAATTTATGAATTAAGTTAAGTTTTTTATTAATTTATTTACTACGATCAGTGATGTTTAGCCGGGATAAGTTAGCAGTTGTTTGAAGTTTCCAAAAGAGTGATTTTAGAGACTAATGTACAATTTATGTGGGTTCAACAACTGCCTCGATTTTACTATTTGTGTATTGGCTCAATATCGTGTTGTAGATTGTATTTATTGCTGAAAAAATGTACCCAACAGGCGTAATTTATATTCAATTATTATTGTTTAAGATTTGCCCTGTTTTTTAAATTGCTTTTGGTCATTTATCAACAAATGCATATTAAGTAAACTGTTGGGTTCAATATAATCGGTCTTAACTATGTATATTACTAAATTATGGAATAGTGTGTGATGAATAGAATTATTGACTTTTTGTTTTTATTACGTATTATAACATTTCTCTGATTCGCTTATATTTTTAGTGTATTTGAAAGAAAAGGCATAGATATGTTATAAAAGTTATCGCTGTAGTTTCCTACTTTTGTAAAATAAATAATTTACAGTATATGTATCATAGTGTATGTTTTCAAGTTCCAAATACAGATAGCAGCGGTTGCTCACGAAATATATATTCGTTAACATCCGTTTGAGTAATAGGCCATTGATATAGGATGGGATGTTGCGTGCAATGGGTTAGGTTTTTGTCCCTGCTAGTTTTGTAATGACAGTATTTCATCATAACCAACGACCAGAAAGTTACACTTGACAGTTGAGAAGTACCTAATTATTTTCCAGAATTAATTAGTTGGAGATTTTCGAAACTCTTTGAAAAGGAACGGATAATGTCTGACTTTGTATTTACCTGTGACGGTATTTTGATTCAGCTGTGGAAATACATCTATATTAATCTTTTTTCTTAAATTATAAGACATATTAAATCAGTATTTTTTTCTTCTCAATATATATTAATAAAGCTGGTGGTGAACATCGTACGAATACCGTATAACATGGTTAATAATGACCCGTTTTTTATTTACATAATTAGAAAAATAGTTTTTTTTATATTAATTTAATCATTATTGTGGGTAATCACCTTTTTTTTTAAATTATTGTAAATAATTTATTTTTGGAGAGAAAATATTTGGCTCCGTCAGGAATCGAACCCGGGTCTTCCGGTATGCTAACCATTGCACCACGGAACTTGCTTCCAAACTCGGTGCCAAAATCTTCCTCTTCACTGACACCTCTCCCACGATCTCGCAAGTTTTGCGAGTATTTACGGGAGAAGGACAATTTTTGACCAATTTTGGGCATCTCTTGACCTTCGTCAATTTTTAAATTATTTTATATTAATTTAATCATTATTGTGGGTAACCACCTTTTTTTTAAATTATTTTAAATTATTTATTTTTATTTAAATAATTTATCATGCGCGGTATGCTAACCATTGCACCACGGAACTCGCTTCCAAACGGCGCCAAATACTTGTATTAATTAATTATTAAATTAATATAAAATAATTTAAAAATTGACGAACGTCAAGAGATGCCCAAAATTGGACAAAAATTGTCCTTCTCCCGTAAATACTCGCAAAACTTGCGAGATCGTGGGAGAGGTGTCAGTGAAGAGGAAGGATTTGGCACTGTTTGGAAGCTATTTCCGTGGTGCAATGGTTAGATTTTTTTTAGTTAAGCGCAAAAAATGTTATGGCGAATGTGAATTATCCTTTTCAATGGCAATTTAAGCACCTTGAAGTTTCTTGGGAAAGTCTTACTATGCATCTTCCAATGTGAACCAAATTTGAACTATTATATTCAGTTTAAAACAAAAAATTGCCAAATCATTGCAGCATACGATTGCCAACGAATGTTTATTATAAAAAAAAAATTAAATTTTTTTAATTTATATTTTCGTACTTATTCAGCTCGGTACAGAAGAATCCAAGTAATGATAATTATAAAAAATAGGTCTATTCGTTCTTGAGTTACAACTGATGTTACTTTGTTTTAAATATTTGCGTGTGTATAGATTTATTTGAGTGCCATAGATTTTTCAAGATCTTGTCTAAATGTCTGTTATTTACAATAGTTTATCCTTTCAACATTCCATCGTTTTCTTGGGGAAAGCAACGCTTCGAATTTTGTCTAAAGAAGGCCGCACCGTGTGTGCCTCGGTTGGTGTTTTATAAAAAAACAGGGTTTCTTCAGAGCTGTTACACTTGAGTATCTTGTCGGAGGGGTAACAGTTTACGTAAGCTAGATTACAGGATCAGTCTTGGATATTTCTAGGCTCATCATCTCCAGGAAGTGGGCTGCCTTCCATCTCTCCGCTCACTTGCCGATCCAATTTTTAGATAGTGGGAATCGGGATTGAGGATGTTACAATGTGGGTTAGGTTATCTGTGGGAGCATGTGCAGACATCTTCCCTTACATTTTAATCGGACTACATTTCGGGAGCGAAAAAAACACACACACAAAAAAAAAAAAAAGCTTTCCTTGTTTGAAAAGAAATTTTTCCTGATGTGTTCCATTACTGAAGAGAAAACAAACTAGTAAATTTCGGTAAATTAAAAAAAATATTTAATTTATTTTAATCATCATTTAGAAAGGTTCATAAAATTTCATTTAAATTTCTTAACAACTAGCTTATGTTTAAGGTAAGATTTATCTAACATTCCATCAATAGTATCTACTGATTTTACTTTAATTGGATTGTTTCCTTGACATTTTCATGACTCATTTTAGAACTAGTAAACGCATAGTAACTATCTTTCACTATCATAAGTTTTTATGAAACTTGTTTGTTGCCTTAAAGGCAAGAGAACATGACTGATGAAAGAGGCCTATCAATCAGCGTTGTGTTATGTTTTTTAGATATTTTTAATTGTTTTAATTTGTTTATCGCGTCAAATCATCCAAAGGAGAAGAATCCTCTTCATATTGCACCTATTGTAGATAACGGTTTGTTTAATTTGTTTTTCCTTGGAGGTGGACTCTGAATACTTTACACCTCGTTGAAAGACAATTAATGTTATTTTAGGATCTTTATCGCACTCTAGGCTGATGCCTAGTGTCTATAATTAAATGGAACTTTCCCAAAACTTTATCCATGGACAAGTCCCTTTCCTTCTACAATATTTCTATCATAGAACTGCCTATGATGCCCGAAACAATCGTGCTCATTTAGTAATCCGCAGATTCCTCAAATTCTAATAATTTTCTTTTTATTTCTAGCTACTTCGAGCATTCAAATTTTTGCCTCTCAATTTTAGTCGACGACAGACGGTCGGTATGTACTAATTATCAATTTTGTGGATCAATGGATTCAGCGTGTGTTCTATTTTATAAAGATCGACCCTAACCTCGGGATCATAAAATACAATTGGACTGAAGAAGACGGGAATAGATGAATGTGTTGAACCTACATAAGTGTATATCGGTACAACATTTACAGCATCTTTTGAATGAAATTTATGAATGATGAAATTATATATATGTTTGTTTTTTCCTCTGTCTTTGAAAATAACGTTTGAGGTTATTTCTATTTATATATAGTAGAGTAATAGATACCTCCTGTTCGCAGGCGGACCAAGCCCCACTGAACATTATACTAGAATATATTAGTCCTATTAGAAAATTTCATAGGCAGCCGCCTCTTGTAACATAGACATGCTATATATAAGTGTTGCATGCTTATTTTATATTATTTATTTAAATTCCGTTAAAATAGAAATTTTTCTATTCTCGGATTTACGAATATTCCTAAAGTTGGAGCCTCGTTTGAACAACGGGCTGCCCCTGCCAGATGCACAAGGTGCAGAGGCCAGAATACCTTACTCTACACAATGGTCCAGAAGAATGGACCGGATCTCAATCCAGTTGATTTAATCTGCCCTGAATTTTCGGCCCCAAACTGGATCCCCAAGCTTCCAGATTCATAACCTACTTCTCTCGAAAGCCTGTTGGCGGAGGTCTGGGGCATCCTGTTTGAGGCCTGGATGATTACAGATAGTTTGGCGATAAAAAACATAAGATCGTTGTGATTTTATTTTCTTCCTAGTATACAAATATTTTATAATTTACATGTTTTAAGACTAGTCCGAACTACGTAAAAATAAATAATCAGATAAGTTTTTTGTTAATTTTCTATTTTTTCTTATCCTTGCTGAAGCATAAGCTCTTTTTTTTTCATAGTCCATCCTACCCTCTTGGAAATGATTCCCCCATGCGCGCCCCATCCCCTTCCTCTAAAGGAATTTCTTTCAGAAAGGTCTTGTTACAACGTTATTACATATGATGGTGCTCTTGGAATTATCAGTTGTATTGCTAGTCTTCTTATTTAAGAAAACAGAAAGAATATAACATCAAAGATAAACGGTAATAATCCAATCATGGGACAACAATAAATTGTATTTTTTCATTATTTTATTTTAACCTTTCTTTTATTATATTTTTAATGGTGGATTGATTTTATTCCTTTTTTCTTATTACAGCTCCTTGAATAAATAATTTTTTTCAAAATTCTTATATTTTTTATTTGTTTTTAGTTTGCCTTCACAAATCCAAATATTGATGATTTTCATTGCGTAAATTAAAACATGAAACATATCGCTGCTTTTAAGTTGTATTATAACTTAACAGTTTTATAAAATTGGTTTTATGTTGTTGTAAATCCATTTACTATATGCTTGAGTGTACTAAAAAAATTCGCCAATTAATTTATTGGTCCTTCTACTAAGAAAAATTGGAAATTAGTTTCTTTCGCTTCAACAATCTCATATCAATATTTGCAGATGTGTCATTATATTTCCAAAGCTGATATTTTATTATTCTATTTTTATGTTTAAAATAAATATTCACAAAGAGATATGACCGTCACTCATTTTTTGTTTTTTGTTACAAAAACTTTCTACTCGAAATCGTGAACTTCACTACCGGTTTACAGTTCACTGTTTGTGAATGAATATTCTGACAATGGAAATATTTTTTAGATCAATGATAAATAATAGGTGGACTGAATAACAAAAGGTACAATTGCTACCTCCTTAGTTAGAAAGATAGTATAGAACAATTAGTAGATTAACAACAGCACTGTTGCATACAATATATAGTAACTAGAACTATTATTATTAAAGCCTTAAATATAATACAAAATAGGTTTATATATTTTGTTGTAATATGCGTATATTAGTGCGCCTTGACCCTGTTGGATATTAAGCTAACAATTACTGTTTGGATTTGTGTAATGGGCGTTTGAGTGGTTAATGCTGTTGGGAACAGGGCCCTGATGCAGTTATCTTAAGTGCATGTTGTAACTAGCGCTGTAAATCAGGGTTGTAGATTAGTTCTGTGTGCCTTTGACATAATAGGTTTCTAGTGTCTTGCAAGTTACTGCCTGCCTGACACCTGCAAGCCATCCAGGGTCTTGCTTCATCGTGTAGCCTATAATAATAGTTCCCTTATTTTTTTTCTTCATATTGTCGAATAGAGGATATTTTTTAGGATATAACCCCTCCCCAGTTTTTCCTTTTATATATTGTTGTTATTTGATAAATTCCTAAGTATAATAAATATTAAATTTACAATAAAAAACATAATACGTTTCAATTTTAGAACACGGGACATGAGGGAGTGACATGAACATTCAATCATGACTTGTTTGCAAAGTCATTACTTCCTTTATTGTAACAAGAACGAAAAATAAAGACTAATGGAACTAATTCTTTCACAAGTGATATGTTCCAACATTCGAAGGCTGAAATAATTCTATTTGTATTTTTCATTTCCATTTTAGAAATACCTTTTTCCAATTTATCTGATTATTTATTTAAATAAAATTAGCCTTAAAAATCTTATATTTTATAATTTATTCATCGCAATAATTAACTAAATGGTTGGCTGAAGGCGCTCCAGATTCGGTACCGATTTGTTGCGCCGGATATCATTATTGATGACTTTTTTTATCTAGTTATGAAGAGATTAAGGAGAGTATGGTAAATGGTAAATTTCACATTCCAACTAAATACTTTTTTGTCAATATGGTTGAGCTTGGTTGATTGGTTTATTTGCAGCCATTTATCACAAAATGGTTGCAAATGAATAAAAAAAATTATAAATCACGAACATTTTTTTTTTTTTTTTGTCGAGTCCAAAATATTTTTTTTTTTTATTGTTTGTTACTGAATTGGCAAATTTATAACACCAGGTGACAATCTTGATGAATAAGGATGTTGCTTACCGTGTTAAGTGCTAGATAAACTAATAAATTTGCTAAAAATCTGCAAAGTCCTTAGCAAATATTTTTTGATTTGGTCATAACGCTCTTAACGCTTCAGCCGCATATATAATTACAGGAGTGGATTTTTCTTTCTGTAGCGCTACCCATTCATTGTCTTTTTGTTCTATTTTTCATCCAAATGGTGTTTTTTTTCTAAATGTCGTCTTAAGAACTTTAAGGTAAACGTACCTATAGTGGACACTGTTCCAGTAGTGGCCACTTGGACAATTAAATTTTGAAAATAAGGCAGCTAGGCTTTGAATCAGCTTCAAACTTAGAGTGAATGTACTTACTGAATTTGCAAATTTATAACACCAGGTGGCAATCTTGATGAATAAGGATGTTGCTTACCGTGTTAAGTGCTAGATAAACTAATAAATTTGCTAAAAATCTGCAAAGTCCTTAGCAAATATTTTTTGATTTGGTCATAACGCTCTTAACGCTTCAGCCGCATATATAATTACAGGAGTGGATTTTTCTTTCTGTAGCGCTACCCATTCATTGTCTTTTTGTTCTATTTTTCATCCAAATGGTGTTTTTTTTCTAAATGTCGTCTTAAGAACTTTAAGGTAAACGTACCTATAGTGGACACTGTTCCAGTAGTGGCCACTTGGACAATTAAATTTTGAAAATAAGGCAGCTAGGCTTTGAATCAGCTTCAAACTTAGAGTGAATGTACATACTACCTATCTAGTACTGGTATATGAAAATCCAGCTTCTTCAAGTTACCAAGGGATCCAACTATTAGTAATTGCAAATTAATATTTCGTCCAACATTGTATTTTTTTATGTCCTCTGTTCAATTTCATTAAGGAGGAAGTTACTTGTTTTTATATTTTTTGGGGATTTGGCATAGTTTTTTATAAAGTATTGAGGTGTTCCCCAAGAAGGAAGACTTCATAGATTCCATTTTTCATGTTTCCGTTAGAATGGTTATTTTTGTTTGGTCGTAGTTTAAGTGGCCACTTCTAACACCAATGTTTTTGAAAAATTCAGCAGTGGACACCAGCTGTCCACTACTAGCGTTGGGGGTTTAATTTTTTTTCTCTTATGTCAAGGCATTGAATGTACTAACAATGCTTTATTATTTATAATATTTTGATTTTGAGAATTTTTGACTAACACCAAGCATTTTTACTACTAAATAGAATGGTTTGTGAAAATTGTTTTTTTTTTTCTTATACGATGATCAGTTGTGATATTCTTGTGACATGACATAAATTATCTAAGAGCTTAAGAGCCATTCTACATAATTATACTTAACACAACTGAATAAGTAGAGGAAAATAGATATGAAATAAAAATATTATTCATTATTTTCTTTAGTCTCCAATAAAAATCTTCAAATACCGTATTCGTTTAGGTATAACAAACATGAATCACATTGTCTTAACAAGACTCAAGTGATATTTTGGCCTAAGTATATTAAATGCCTTCAAGCAGATATTGTGTTATTTGTATATGTTTGGAAGCAAATCAAAAGAGCTTTACCGGAACCTGAGAAGATCCTACATGCAAAAAAATATAAGGAGGTTTACAGAAGATTGGCTTAAGATAGCTTAAAAGTGAGTGAATCGGAAGAGTGTATAAGAAAACAATGACTACTTATTTAACAATCCTGTGTACAGCACACCGATAAAGCAAAACGCACTTAAATATTGACAGAAGAGGAAAACAGCAATGTTGATAACCATAATGATCAATGTATCATAAAATTCATAACCATTCTGAGCACTTTCAAACGATCTTTTATTGAGTGGCATAAGAAAGCCAATGAAGTTATCCCAACAAAGAATGTGCACACACTACTTCAGTTCTAACATCAGATTTAGTACAATAACAGAAAGATGAGACAACAGTTGGAGAAAATAGACAGAAGAGAAAATGTTACTGAAAGGATAATCTTTATTTAAAAAAAATAATCCTTAATAAAAATTTTTGAATCTAAGCCTGCATCCAAAGTAATGGAGGACATTTTGAACAAGCGCTTCAATAATCCACTTTAATATGGTTCTACAATAATATTATTATTTTTTATCTTCAACATTTTTTATGTAGGATTTTTCAA